>JAVIAB010000125.1:30488169-30508169 GCA_032433765.1 Megaustenia siamemsis
CCCACATTACAGTTCAAGTGTTAGGCTTCAATTCTGAGTTCTCGATGATGGAGTTCGAGAGAACGCACCCACATTTTCTCTCCTACGGCTACGCCTTTGACAATGTAGACTTCTTCACAAAAGTTCTCCCAGACAGATTGCACATTATTTTGAAAACTAAAGGAAACAGGAGTACAAGTGACAATCATTGTAAGTAAATTAACATGTTTTAGCAGTATTTACTTCGTTTTATTGAACTCTTCCCGCACGGTAGCTTTTTATCAATGTAACGGAAGAGATGTCAGAGACAACATTGTTCATGGTTTGAAGAATCAATCTACATATTTATATTTATCTAACATATAACATACTATATATGAATTTTTTAGATAATTGAACAACGAAATAGATTTCACCAATACCAAGATGATACAACATATATAAAAAGAATATGGTTTGATGACGGTTCACACTAATCAAATTGAGGGTGACGCACTGTGCGGCGAAACGTACGAAAAGAGTTAAGTAGTCTAATTTCTAACTGCAAAAGCTTAGCTTTGTCTTTTACTGTTATTTTAGCAGTAATAAAGTAAAAAGTAAAGTACCCCCGTCACGCCAAGTGACGTATAGGGAATATGGTGTTAGTGAGTAGTATACAAGGGTCCATTTGTCCCGCATTTAGGTGCTAAATTAACAAAGATATATAGTGTGGTGCGCAGCGCACCACATGTACACAAGAGACAGGGGGAGTTAACCATGACATTTCGTGTCCGGATGTTGACCTCTACTCTCGGTGACCCCGGAAGTTATCTGTTTATGTCTGGTGTATGCTGACTTTGGAGTTCTTGATGTACTTGATCGATAGTGATAGGTTAGTAGATTATACAACATCAATGAAAAACAATCAATATAAAACAGAAATCCAAAGATATATTTTATTCTTTTATTATCTCAATAGGTGTATAACATACAGTGGATATTATATAACATTACAAACATAATTAGTACATTGAGTAAATATATAGTACAAGTATAACATTTATTTATAGCTATGAAGTTGGGTGTCTGCTTAGCTCTTTGTCATAAATGAATCACAAGGGGTGAAACTTTTAGAGATTCCTGGTTAGTCTAAGCTGGTAGCGTAAAGAGTTAAATATCTAGAGGCATAGTCGAGACGTTATCATCAGCTACCTTTCTTTTTATATAGAAATAGGAAAGAGCATTTCTTGTTTGACTGTAGGAAAATATAGAATTATTTAAGACTTTGAAACCTACATTTTTCCCACCCTTAGCCTTTTGCGTAGCGAGAACCTCTAAAAACATATCTTTATCTAATTTGTTGTGTTGCTTGCTTAACCCCTTACAACTGATTTTATCGTAATCCCCACTACAATGGTACGTCTTACTACATAAGCTAACAAGAGCTGCCCCTTCGTACTCTAATTTAAAAAGACCGGGCGTTCGTTTGGTGTATGCTTTAACACCCTTACAGTTTATACAATCTGTCTTGCTAATATGCTCATCGCAAAACTCGGCGGGAAACCAGTCTTTATATACGCTATTAAACTCATCCCGCAGACCTGCCTTAACTATGTCCTCTAGCTTAGGTGCGCTTAAGGCTAAGTATAAACTATCGGTATCTGTTTCACATAACTGAAAGTTAGACCTATCCACAAACTTATCTAAGAACTCGAAATAAAAATCTAACATACGAAGTTTTGCATATTGATAGACGAAGAAACCTATTTGTAGGGGCAAGTCCCAAACAGTTTTCTTTTTCTCCATCTCAATTTCAAAAAGAGCCTCCCCTATTTCAGTCATCTTTTTAAACCGGGAACTATTAATCATTTTCGATATCTCATCCCCCTGAACGTACGAGACAGCGCTATGATTGGTCTTATTGGTTAGAGTCTTCCCGTAGGCTGAGTTTCCTAAGAGCTTCATCGTATCGCTTACTATAGATTGACTTTCATCTAGATCACCAGCCCGCCTAGCGTCAGAAACCATTTCTCCAAACTTTTTAAAACAACTAGACGGTTGATATTCTATCACTTGATAAATTTTTGTTACCGCCAATCCGTGGTCTAAATACCATTTTAACAGTGGTGTTGCCAACAAAATTTTTTCTCCGACATAACTACCGATTAGAGTGCGACGAGGGGTTGACAACAAGTTATGTTTGAGGGCATATTCACCATAAACGGTCCAATATCATCACGCGTGATGTCAATATTTTTGAAAATTGGAGTCATCTCACTGAAATGTTCCTTCAGGCGGTCGGGGACGTATAGACCACATTCCACTAAACCAAAACATGTCCCATCTGAAACAGATCTCAGAATCTGTTTATCACTGAGAGGGAGTCCTTCTTTAGAGTAAGAGGGTCTAGCTCGAGGGATGGTTTTAGAAAGGAAAGCCCTAATGGTTGGGTCAGACTTTTTTAGAGCCTGCCACTCACATTCCCACATAACTTCTACTGGAACTTTGACCTCCTCGGTTAGGTAAGTGTGTATCTCACATGTTTTTTCAAACAGCTCGAACAAGGGCTTATTATTAACAGGGTTTCTATCTTTATCTTTGGTAAGGGGGCAGTCTTTGTGACCATGGTACAGACAACCATGAAAATTGTACCCTATTCTATTGGATTTGTCCCACCCATCCACAGGGATATTTCTATTACCTAACCGAAACTCCCTCCCGTTAAACTGAGTTTTCAACTCCACCCCTTTTTGTGGGCGACCCACATTAGCCACTCTCTACATTGTTGGACATAATAGTTATCTTTTTCAACCCTAAACCCAGTCTCCATTCTTCTAATAATTGGATAATCTGTTGGCATTGGGTTCATCAGAGCCCAAAGATACAACGCGTTGGCATCGTAACCTTGGATGGATTTGACTACCTTTCCGCCCCTAATAAGCGTTTTGCCTACCTCGTGATACCTATGGAAAATTATAGAGGGACCCCCAACGATATTATCCCTAATCATTGTGTGTAGACTCGCCTGTTTGCTCGAACATAAACTAAACATCACACCCCTATCAACAGTCTTAAAAAGATACTTTAAACAAACACCCGGAACCGAAATGGCGTCTTTAAAACAGTCCACACCCGCTCCCCATAAAAGCGAACCTGTTGCTCTAAGGCTTCTAAAAGGGGACTACATCTTTGTTATTATACCACACCAAAAAGTCCCTAAGGGTGGTCATGTTATTGTCCTTCCAGACCTTTTTACACAGAGCGTACTCCTCCTTGGAAATGTTGGAATTTTTTAACGACGAGTAAAAGGCTTCGTATGGGGGTAACTCAGTTTCGTCCAACTTTTGGGGGTCGTCTATATATTCATAACAAAAGTAACCCTTTGGCTCGCTAATCTTATAAGCTGCCAAGTACTTGCTGTAGCTGAAACCTGGTGCTAGATAGTTTACTATATCTAAGAATTTTAGATTCTGTGTTGCAATACACATAAAGTTATTGTTTCTTTTAACTATAAACTTGAACGGTTTTGGTACTTTGTAGTCTACGTCCATTTTATCTTCCTCTTCTTCGATAACATCAGCATCTTCTTCTTCTTCCATACTATCACCGTCTTCACCCACTTGGGCAGTGGCATTCATGAAGTGCTTTATTAAATAAGGTTTAATGACGTTGACGTCATATTTCCCCGAGTTAAACCCTATCACTGGAAGCTCTTTTAAATACTCATCAAACCTAACTACTATCTTATCTTTATTCAGATCATGGAGTTGAGTAAAAATACGTTCAAACCGAGCTCGCAACAACGAGTATGCCTTAGCAGCTATACTAGTGAGATAATCAACCATCTGACTAACTAAAATTTGTGGGTCACCCTTGGTTATGAAGCATTTTGGCGCCTCCCAACCGGGGACATTTGACGCTATAGAGCAGGAAAGGGGTACGTGTTTAGCTACAAAGGTAGTCGAGGGTGTCTCTTGGGGAACATTCCCATTGTCAAAATAACATTCATAATCGAATGTCGCCCTGAATGGGTAAATAAAACACTCTGGAGTACTTATCCCTTCAGCGCTGATCGCGTCCCATACACTTTCAGGTGAAGAATAAACACCACCTTTATATGTCTCTACAGCCATATCCCCAGTGCAGGTTTTTTCGTGCCTATCCATACGCCCAAACTTTTTCCACAGTTTCCCACATTTTCCACAAGAAAAGCTTTTACTAGCCCTAGAAAGATCGTTTATATAAAAGAAGTGGTTTTTGTAAAGTAAAAGACGGAGAGTTTCACTATAACTACTGGTGCTTCTCAGAACAATACGCAAGGCTTGCTCAGAATCAAACTCAAAAATATCTATGTTTATTGAAAAACAACTTTCTAAGAGAGACATTTCAGCAAGAGTTACACCGTGAAAGTTACTTAACATTAGAGACGGGTTAAACTGTTTGAAAAGTAGTCTTGAAGCCTTCCTAACACCAGCAACAGAGGCACCTCGATGGACAGCTAGACAACGGAAGAAGCAGAGATTATCATTGTAGATTTTAGAATGGGAATCGATTTGAAGGGTATTAATACCATGATTTGATGCAATGTAGGGTGGGATATCTAGCAGACACCCTATAGGATAATCTTGGAGTTTATAAATATAAACACTCGTACTGACTAAGGCTTCTAAGGTATATTTGGTTGTCTCCCTGTTTTTGTCTGCATACCCTAATATATCACTTTCATTTAATCTATCAACAAACGTTTCAAAATCATTTCTGTTGTTAACTAACAGGGGTTTGTCTAAACCTGTCGCGTTATTTGAACTTGCGTGAAAGTAACGTAACCCCTGTGTCTCTCTATGTCTTAAAACTAGATGATGACTATAATTCACCTTGAAACGCTTTTTCTGGCCTTGGAAGATTGGGGTTACAAGAGTCTTCCAATCTATAGGAGTATCAGGCTGATGGAATATAGTGTACGTATCCATGTATTTGTTCCTACGTTCATGTGTTCTAATAGCTAACCAGTTGTTCTTATATATCTTCTTAATATCTTGAGGTAGCTGATTTAGAGAGTCAACTTCATTAATAAGTCTTGGTCTCTTTGACGGCACTTGAGTCGAACTCTTTATTCTCCGCTTGCGTGAGGTTGTCGATACTTGTAGGTGTGCTGGTGATGCAGGAACTACGGAGACAAGAGATACAGGATGCTCTGTCTTGATATGTCTGGCAAGGCTGTCTACTCTTGTATATACTCGTTCACAAACATCACATTTGTATTCCTGACACCCATGTACACTAGCAACGTGTCGTTTTACGATCCGGCTCCGGGTGAAAGTTTTGGAGCAGAGATGACAAGTGTTAGACATCTGTAGAAAAGAAATTGAAACATTACAACTAAAAAGTAAAGAACAGTAAACATTACAAGAAAAGAAAACAAGAAAAGTAAACAACGAGACTCACAAATTGTCGAAAATAGGTTACTAAAGTAACATACTATATAATATTAAAGAACTAAGATAACACTTACTTTTACGTGTCTGAAGGCGCGAGCCACAACCGCCCGCAACAGCTGTAATCGTATATCTGATAACAAACTACACAGATATATACACTTGAAACCCCAGAGGTGTTACTAAAAATAGAACTGACCTCTGAGGCAATACCGGATGTGTTACTAAAAATAGTTTTTGACCGCTGACGCAATACCCGTGGAGTTTCTAAAAAAAGATTTTGACGTATGATGGTAATTTTATGAGTTTACCCCCTGACCATTTTTTAGGGTTACGCCCATGAAATCGGTAAAAATCGTAAATTTTCACTCTAGGCATACCCCAAACTTTATTTTAGACATCCCCATTGCAAAAATTTACATTAAAAACCACTTTTAGGATTTTACCCCCTTATCATTTTTTGAGGGTTACGCCCATGAAATTGATAAAAATCGTAAATTTACCACGTAGGCTTACCCCAAACTTTATTTTAGACATCCCCACACCAAAATTTACTTAAAAATCACTTTTGAAATTGTAACCCCCTTACCATTTTTGAGGGTTACGCCCCTGAAATCGATAAAAATCGTAAATTTACCACGTAGGCTTACGTAAAACTTTATTTTAGACATCCCCACACCAAAAATTAACTTAAAAATCACTTTTGAAATTGTTACCCCCCTTACCATTTTTGAGGGTTGCGCCCCTGAAATCGATAAAAATCGTAAATTTAGCACGTAGGCTTACTTAAAACTTTATTTTAGACATCCCCATACCAAAAATTTACTTAAAAATCACTTTTGAAATTGTAACCCCCTTAAAATTTTTGAAAGTTACGCCCCTGAAAGCGATAAAAAATTGAAATATAACCTCAAGGCATACCTCCCACATAATTTTTGACACCCCTACATATCAAATTCCATCAAAAAACAACAAAAAGCTAGTAGTATAGGTGGCTGTGAACTCAACAGAAAAGTGGAATAACATGCACCGAAACTGCACCAAAACCGCACGAGAAGTAGTATGTTCGGGTGTGTTCACAGCCACCTATACTACTAGCTTTTTGTTGTTTTTTGATGGAATTTGATATGTAGGGGTGTCAAAAATTATGTGGGAGGTATGCCTTGAGGTTATATTTCAATTTTTTATCGCTTTCAGGGGCGTAACTTTCAAAAATTTTAAGGGGGGTTACAATTTCAAAAGTGATTTTTAAGTAAATTTTTGGTATGGGGATGTCTAAAATAAAGTTTTAAGTAAGCCTACGTGCTAAATTTACGATTTTTATCGATTTCAGGGTCGCAACCCTCAAAAATGGTAAGGGGGGTAACAATTTCAAAAGTGATTTTTAAGTTAATTTTTGGTGTGGGGATGTCTAAAATAAAGTTTTACGTAAGCCTACGTGGTAAATTTACGATTTTTATCGATTTCAGGGGCGTAACCCTCAAAAATGGTAAGGGGGGTTACAATTTCAAAAGTGATTTTTAAGTAAATTTTTGGTGTGGGGATGTCTAAAATAAAGTTTGGGGTAAGCCTACGTGGTAAATTTACGATTTTTATCAATTTCATGGGCGTAACCCTCAAAAAATGATAAGGGGGTAAAATCCTAAAAGTGGTTTTTAATGTAAATTTTTGCAATGGGGATGTCTAAAATAAAGTTTGGGGTATGCCTAGAGTGAAAATTTACGATTTTTACCGATTTCATGGGCGTAACCCTAAAAAATGGTCAGGGGGTAAACTCATAAAATTACCATCATACGTCAAAATCTTTTTTTAGAAACTCCACGGGTATTGCGTCAGCGGTCAAAAACTATTTTTAGTAACACATCCGGTATTGCCTCAGAGGTCAGTTCTATTTTTAGTAACACCTCTGGGTTTCAAGTGTATATATCTGTGTAGTTTGTTATCAGATATACGATTACAGCTGTTGCGGGCGGTTGTGGCTCGCGCCTTCAGACACGTAAAAGTAAGTGTTATCTTAGTTCTTTAATATTATATAGTATGTTACTTTAGTAACCTATTTTCGACAATTTGTGAGTCTCGTTGTTTACTTTTCTTGTTTTCTTTTCTTGTAATGTTTACTGTTCTTTACTTTTTAGTTGTAATGTTTCAATTTCTTTTCTACAGATGTCTAACACTTGTCATCTCTGCTCCAAAACTTTCACCCGGAGCCGGATCGTAAAACGACACGTTGCTAGTGTACATGGGTGTCAGGAATACAAATGTGATGTTTGTGAACGAGTATATACAAGAGTAGACAGCCTTGCCAGACATATCAAGACAGAGCATCCTGTATCTCTTGTCTCCGTAGTTCCTGCATCACCAGCACACCTACAAGTATCGACAACCTCACGCAAGCGGAGAATAAAGAGTTCGACTCAAGTGCCGTCAAAGAGACCAAGACTTATTAATGAAGTTGACTCTCTAAATCAGCTACCTCAAGATATTAAGAAGATATATAAGAACAACTGGTTAGCTATTAGAACACATGAACGTAGGAACAAATACATGGATACGTACACTATATTCCATCAGCCTGATACTCCTATAGATTGGAAGACTCTTGTAACCCCAATCTTCCAAGGCCAGAAAAAGCGTTTCAAGGTGAATTATAGTCATCATCTAGTTTTAAGACATAGAGAGACACAGGGGTTACGTTACTTTCACGCAAGTTCAAATAACGCGACAGGTTTAGACAAACCCCTGTTAGTTAACAACAGAAATGATTTTGAAACGTTTGTTGATAGATTAAATGAAAGTGATATATTAGGGTATGCAGACAAAAACAGGGAGACAACCAAATATACCTTAGAAGCCTTAGTCAGTACGAGTGTTTATATTTATAAACTCCAAGATTATCCTATAGGGTGTCTGCTAGATATCCCACCCTACATTGCATCAAATCATGGTATTAATACCCTTCAAATCGATTCCCATTCTAAAATCTACAATGATAATCTCTGCTTCTTCCGTTGTCTAGCTGTCCATCGAGGTGCCTCTGTTGCTGGTGTTAGGAAGGCTTCAAGACTACTTTTCAAACAGTTTAACCCGTCTCTAATGTTAAGTAACTTTCACGGTGTAACTCTTGCTGAAATGTCTCTCTTAGAAAGTTGTTTTTCAATAAACATAGATATTTTTGAGTTTGATTCTGAGCAAGCCTTGCGTATTGTTCTGAGAAGCACCAGTAGTTATAGTGAAACTCTCCGTCTTTTACTTTACAAAAACCACTTCTTTTATATAAACGATCTTTCTAGGGCTAGTAAAAGCTTTTCTTGTGGAAAATGTGGGAAACTGTGGAAAAAGTTTGGGCGTATGGATAGGCACGAGAAAACCTGCACTGGGGATATGGCTGTAGAGACATATAAAGGTGGTGTTTATTCTTCACCTGAAAGTGTATGGGACGCGATCAGCGCTGAAGGGATAAGTACTCCAGAGTGTTTTATTTACCCATTCAGGGCGACATTCGATTATGAATGTTATTTTGACAATGGGAATGTTCCCCAAGAGACACCCTCGACTACCTTTGTAGCTAAACACGTACCCCTTTCCTGCTCTATAGCGTCAAATGTCCCGGTTGGGAGGCGCCAAAATGCTTCATAACCAAGGGTGACCCACAAATTTTAGTTAGTCAGATGGTTGATTATCTCACTAGTATAGCTGCTAAGGCATACTCGTTGTTGCGAGCTCGGTTTGAACGTATTTTTACTCAACTCCATGATCTGAATAAAGATAAGATAGTAGTTAGGTTTGATGAGTATTTAAAAGAGCTTCCAGTGATAGGGTTTAACTCGGGGAAATATGACGTCAACGTCATTAAACCTTATTTAATAAAGCACTTCATGAATGCCACTGCCCAAGTGGGTGAAGACGGTGATAGTATGGAAGAAGAAGAAGATGCTGATGTTATCGAAGAAGAGGAAGATAAAATGGACGTAGACTACAAAGTACCAAAACCGTTCAAGTTTATAGTTAAAAGAAACAATAACTTTATGTGTATTGCAACACAGAATCTAAAATTCTTAGATATAGTAAACTATCTAGCACCAGGTTTCAGCTACAGCAAGTACTTGGCAGCTTATAAGATTAGCGAGCCAAAGGGTTACTTTTGTTATGAATATATAGACGACCCCCAAAAGTTGGACGAAACTGAGTTACCCCCATACGAAGCCTTTTACTCGTCGTTAAAAAATTCCAACATTTCCAAGGAGGAGTACGCTCTGTGTAAAAAGGTCTGGAAGGACAATAACATGACCACCCTTAGGGACTTTTTGGTGTGGTATAATAACAAAGATGTAGTCCCCTTTTTAGAAGCCTTAGAGCAACAGGTTCGCTTTTATGGGGAGCGGGGTGTGGACTGTTTTAAAGACGCCATTTCGGTTCCGGGTGTTTGTTTAAAGTATCTTTTTAAGACTGTTGATAGGGGTGTGATGTTTAGTTTATGTTCGAGCAAACAGGCGAGTCTACACACAATGATTAGGGATAATATCGTTGGGGGTCCCTCTATAATTTTCCATAGGTATCACGAGGTAGGCAAAACGCTTATTAGGGGCGGAAAGGTAGTCAAATCCATCCAAGGTTACGATGCCAACGCGTTGTATCTTTGGGCTCTGATGAACCCAATGCCAACAGATTATCCAATTATTAGAAGAATGGAGACTGGGTTTAGGGTTGAAAAAGATAACTATTATGTCCAACAATGTAGAGAGTGGCTAATGTGGGTCGCCCACAAAAAAGGGGTGGAGTTGAAAACTCAGTTTAACGGGAGGGAGTTTCGGTTAGGTAATAGAAATATCCCTGTGGATGGGTGGGACAAATCCAATAGAATAGGGTACAATTTTCATGGTTGTCTGTACCATGGTCACAAAGACTGCCCCCTTACCAAAGATAAAGATAGAAACCCTGTTAATAATAAGCCCTTGTTCGAGCTGTTTGAAAAAACATGTGAGATACACACTTACCTAACCGAGGAGGTCAAAGTTCCAGTAGAAGTTATGTGGGAATGTGAGTGGCAGGCTCTAAAAAAGTCTGACCCAACCATTAGGGCTTTCCTTTCTAAAACCATCCCTCGAGCTAGACCCTCTTACTCTAAAGAAGGACTCCCTCTCAGTGATAAACAGATTCTGAGATCTGTTTCAGATGGGACATGTTTTGGTTTAGTGGAATGTGATCTATACGTCCCCGACCGCCTGAAGGAACATTTCAGTGAGATGACTCCAATTTTCAAAAATATTGACATCACGCGTGATGATATTGGACCGTTTATGGGTGAATATGCCCTCAAACATAACTTGTTGTCAACCCCTCGTCGCACTCTAATCGGTAGTTATGTCGGAGAAAAAATTTTGTTGGCAACACCACTGTTAAAATGGTATTTAGACCACGGATTGGCGGTAACAAAAATTTATCAAGTGATAGAATATCAACCGTCTAGTTGTTTTAAAAAGTTTGGAGAAATGGTTTCTGACGCTAGGCGGGCTGGTGATCTAGATGAAAGTCAATCTATAGTAAGCGATACGATGAAGCTCTTAGGAAACTCAGCCTACGGGAAGACTCTAACCAATAAGACCAATCATAGCGCTGTCTCGTACGTTCAGGGGGATGAGATATCGAAAATGATTAATAGTTCCCGGTTTAAAAAGATGACTGAAATAGGGGAGGCTCTTTTTGAAATTGAGATGGAGAAAAAGAAAACTGTTTGGGACTTGCCCCTACAAATAGGTTTCTTCGTCTATCAATATGCAAAACTTCGTATGTTAGATTTTTATTTCGAGTTCTTAGATAAGTTTGTGGATAGGTCTAACTTTCAGTTATGTGAAACAGATACCGATAGTTTATACTTAGCCTTAAGCGCACCTAAGCTAGAGGACATAGTTAAGGCAGGTCTGCGGGATGAGTTTAATAGCGTATATAAAGACTGGTTTCCCGCCGAGTTTTGCGATGAGCATATTAGCAAGACAGATTGTATAAACTGTAAGGGTGTTAAAGCATACACCAAACGAACGCCCGGTCTTTTTAAATTAGAGTACGAAGGGGCAGCTCTTGTTAGCTTATGTAGTAAGACGTACCATTGTAGTGGGGATTACGATAAAATCAGTTGTAAGGGGTTAAGCAAGCAACACAACAAATTAGATAAAGATATGTTTTTAGAGGTTCTCGCTACGCAAAAGGCTAAGGGTGGGAAAAATGTAGGTTTCAAAGTCTTAAATAATTCTATATTTTCCTACAGTCAAACAAGAAATGCTCTTTCCTATTTCTATATAAAAAGAAAGGTAGCTGATGATAACGTCTCGACTATGCCTCTAGATATTTAACTCTTTACGCTACCAGCTTAGACTAACCAGGAATCTCTAAAAGTTTCACCCCTTGTGATTCATTTATGACAAAGAGCTAAGCAGACACCCAACTTCATAGCTATAAATAAATGTTATACTTGTACTATATATTTACTCAATGTACTAATTATGTTTGTAATGTTATATAATATCCACTGTATGTTATACACCTATTGAGATAATAAAAGAATAAAATATATCTTTGGATTTCTGTTTTATATTGATTGTTTTTCATTGATGTTGTATAATCTACTAACCTATCACTATCGATCAAGTACATCAAGAACTCCAAAGTCAGCATACACCAGACATAAACAGATAACTTCCGGGTCACCGAGAGTAGAGGTCAACATCCGGACACGAAATGTCATGGTTAACTCCCCCTGTCTCTTGTGTACATGTGGTGCGCTGCGCACCACACTATATATCTTTGTTAATTTAGCACCTAAATGCGGGACAAATGGACCCTTGTATACTACTTTAGTGACCATAAATTTTACAGACCTTCGGCACATGATTTTTTGGGTAATGTGGTCGGTATTACGCCCGTGCCGCTTTACTTTCACAGAAAAAAAATCCGATACCCATTAAAGGCTGGGTTAACCGGAATCCGTCGATTAGGATCGAACCCTACCCCTTGTCCTTTGTAGTCCAGTTCACTAACCACTGAGCTATCGCGGCTCCCTTATTTTAGCAGTGTCCGGTTGTAAAGCAATCAAATTTCCGTTGTGAATTTCGAAACGGTGGAGATTACTTGACCCGGCTTTAATAATAAATAATAATAGTTCTAACATAATTAGAAGTGGTGATAGTAGAAGAAAAGATGTACTACAACACGTAAGGGTAGAACATATTTCAAGGTAGAGTTTCTTAAAGAGCAAGGAATTAAAGATAAATTTGCAGTCATAGTATCAAATACCAAGTTCTCCAACAACTAGAAAATACAATAAATATAGAAGATCATTGGAAACAGGTAAAGGATATATGAAAGGAGACATGTGAAGAAACACTGGGGAAAAGAGAACGCCGGAATGAGGAATAGATGACAGCGGAGTCTCTGGAGAAAATTAAATAAAGAAAGAACACGAAGCAGACATAAATAAAAGCAAAACGAGAAGTACTAATGTCATGGCACAGGAAATTTACACAGAGGTAAACAAAGAAGTGAGAAGATGCATTAAAAGGGGGAAATACATATTAGTAAGATCGTTCGTGACATGAATCCTCCAAATAAGGCTGACGAGTGTTCGAACTAGAGTAGGGTCCAGCAGTTTTTTTTTTTTATCGATGGTTAAATAAAAACTGTAATAAAAAATATGATTAATATACTGAAATTGTTTTCTGTAGAGGTTTATATTTTATGTACAGTAAATATATATGTGTGTTATATTCCTGTGTGTTATATTCCTGTGTGTTATATACCTGTGTGTTATCGGGGCCTCATTATGAGGAAAGTAAAGAATAGTGGCACTGTGACCATCCAGGCATGTCGTAAGAGGCGACTAAGGAGGTTGATCGATGGCTTGACAAGCTGTCATTGTAAAAAGTACTGTTATGGAAACAGCGCCATATATTTTAGAAGCAGTGATCTCTGCAATATGTGCCACTTTGGCACGCAAGGTTTCTGTTTTTGAGATTATAGTTCTGCCCTATGTGCCGTCTTCGGCTCGAAAGGAGATTAGATAGATAGATAGAATATACTGAACATGCGGCCTTTAATCTATATTGCAGATGTCTACTGGTACATCTCAGAAATTCGATAATTGCCACCATGAAGTTTCTTCTTTAATAATTCGTGACAAGCGTGCATTCAAAGTCCTTCCTTCCTTCCTTCCTTCCTTCCTTCCTTCCTTCCTTCCTTCCTTCCTTCCTTCCTTCCTTCCTTCCTTCCTTCCTCCCTCCCTCCCTCCCTCCCTCCCTCCCTCCCTCCCTCCCTCCCTCCCTCCCTCCCTCCCTCCCTCCCTTCCTTCCTTCCTTCCTTCCTTCCTTCCTTCCTTCCTTCCTACCTTCCTTCCTCCCTCCCTCCCTCCCTCCCTCCCTCCCTCCCTCCCTTCCTTCCTTCCTTCCTTCCTTCCTTCCTTCCTTCCTTCCTTCCTTCCTTTCAATGCCTATCTTTCACTCTGTGTCAAATTAGAGGTCAATACTATATATATATATGTATGTACTTCTATGTTCCCCAACAGGATGTTTCTGGTCTGCCTCTCGTTCGTCTTCCTTTAATTTTTGGTTGCGGATTTTTTTTTTTACGTAACTATTTTTAGAATGATACCCTAGTTGGTTCTTTCTTTCTTTCTTCTTTTCTCTTTTCACTGATACCTAAAAGGTGTCGTGGTTTATATCATTTGTCGTTTTGAGCTGCTCGAATTGTCTGAATTAGTGATTTTCCTTTGTTGTTACATGTCACTGTCATTGCATCTATCCATCTTCTTCTGGGTCTTCCTCTTGGTCTTTTTCCATGCATTCTCGAGAAGAACGCGCTTGATGGTGATTGGTGAGGATTCATTCTGACCAGGTGGCCAAACCATTTAAGTTGTTGTTGTTCTATATATTCTTGGCAGGGTTTTGTTCCTACCATTTTTCTTATGGTTTCATTTGGTATTCTATCTCTTCTTGTGTTGTTTGTTACTTTTCTCAAGCATCGCATCTCACGTGTATTTATCTTTCTTAATTGTGATTTAGAAAGGGTCCATGTTAGACTTTCATAGCACAAAGTTGGTATGAAAATGCTATTTATCATTTGTTGTTTAGCTGGCATAGAAATGCTTGGATGTCTTAGCAATAGTGAAAGCTGGTATGTGACAGCATTTGCTTTTTGTATTCTCATGTCAATTTCTCTGTCAATTTTTCCATCTTCTGTGAACATTGTGCCCACATACCTGAATTCTTCTACTTGTTTTTTTACTTTATCTTTGGAGTGAGCGCGAAATCTGACTTTGTGCGCTGAAACCCCTAGCTACGCCTCTCCGTCAAGGAGAGGGAATTTGATTTTTAAAAAAAAGCGAATAAAAGAATTGACAAACGCGGTATATAATGTGGTGGTCGATGCTGGTGGTCGTCCACTCCAATAAACAAGATACTTGATCATGATAGCCTCACCAGCTGGCTTCACGACCAGTCCTCTATTTTTCTGTCTTGAGATCCGTTCATACTGCGGAGCTTAGTGGAGATCGTGCACGTAGACATCCTTGTTGATCGCGGTGTTTTATGTACTCTAACGTCAAGTAAAGGTTCCCTCCCCTGCCTTCCTAAGCGTATAGAGTATATGGTGTTAGTTACCATATTTTTTTATGACCACGGCACATTTTGGGTGATGTGGTCGGTTTCACGCCAGGCCGCCTTTACTTCCTAGAAAAAATCTCTGGTACCCATTTTTAGAGACTGGGTGAACACCGGAGCCGTGTCAGTCCGAAGGAAAAAAAATCCTCCACTGCAGGGGATCGAACTCGGACCCGTCTAGTCAGGAAGCGAGCACACTAACCACTCAGCCACCGAGGCACCCCCTCTAACGTATTGTTACTAAAAGCATCTCTTATTTTCTCTTCGTTAAACAGTGATGTCCAAAGAAGCCATATTGTTGCAGACCCTAATGGAAGTATTCATTAACCTTTGCTCCCGGAAGAACAACACCATCAATGTCGATTTCAAAGTGATCTCCCCTACGTTAGCGACGAGGAAGGATAAGTTTCTCATTAAGGACATGTTCCACCTTGGTCTCATCATGACCGGACTCACTTGCTTTATGGTGTGGAGAAATATATACCTGATGGCGTCGGAGCGTGAACGCTGTATTCATGTTAGTGCCAGTCTATCTGCCTCTCTGTATAAATCTGTCTGCATCAGTCTATCCATCTGTTTGTTATTCGTCTATTACCTGTTCTATTAGTCTGCGCAAGTTTGTCTATATATTTGTGTATATCTGGTTCTGCTTGTCTATTCGTCAGTCACCAGCTATTATATGTTAGCCTGTACCTGTATGACCTGTATGTCTGTCAGCGACTTTATAATTATATGCATTCTGTTTGATGCTTGTCTATCTGTCAGTATGTCTAACTACATATTTGTCTCCAATTGTAAGTATGCCTGCCTGCCTGCCTGCCTACCTACCTACCTACCTACCTACCTACCTACATACATACATACATACATACCTATCTACCTACCTACCTATCTACCTACCTACCTACCTACCTACCTACCTACCTACCTACATACATACATACATACATACATGCATACCTACCTACCTACCTATCTACCTACCTACCTACCTACTTACAAATATACATACATACATACATACATAACTAACTAACTACCTAGTCTAGCCACCCACCCACCCACTCACTTACCTACCTACCTACATGCCTATCTACCTAACTACCTATCTGCTTACCTGCCTATCTACTTGCCTACCTACTCAGCTACCTACCTATCTACTTGCCTACCTACTCAGCTACCTACCTATCTACTTATCCACCTATACACTTATCTACCTACCTACCTTCCTGGGGGGGGGGTGTCTTGTCAAATAGAAGACCTAGTATTACGGTATCTTAATGATTGGCAAAGATCCAACTTTCCAAGCAGAACTCAAGAAATCAAGATAACCCTTGCCATCGCAGCCGACTATGACACAGTTATGGGTTAAACGCACGGCCAGTGGGTGCCATGGCACCCTCAACTTACTTTCCTGGCGCCTGTGACATACTTTCCTGTCGCTAATTGCTTTTTTAACGTTAATTAGAACTTTATGTACTAACCGTAGCCTGTTCAAGCTAGGCACCAGAATTTTCTCAACTTGCAGCAAACATATCGTCTCACATTATTAAGGAAGTCAAGACACTTTTTTCCAGGGTTAATTTAATCTTTTAATTTTAATGATTGGTAATTTTGGTACGAATGTTCGTTAACTTTCCTCTCAGGACAAAGACGGCACATGATATAGAACGGCACATGATATAGAACGGCACATGATATAGAACGGCACATGATATAGAACGGCACATGATATAGAACGGCACATGATATAGAACGGCACATGATATAGAACGGCACATGATATAGAACGGCACATGATATAGAACGGCACGTGATATAGAACGGCACGTGATATAGAACGGCACATGATATAGAACGGCACGTGATATAGAACGGCACGTGATATAGAACGGCACATGATATAGAACGGCACATGATATAGAACGGCACGTGATATAGAACGGCACGTGATATAGAACGGCACATGATATAGAACGGCACATGATATAGAACGGCACATGATATAGAACGGCACATGATATAGAACGGCACGTGATATAGAACGGCACATGATATAGAACGGCACATGATATAGAACGGAAGGCATAATTCGTAACGTCTGAAAAATTGTTGCTTGTTCTCGTAGATCTTTGTTTTCTTTTTCAGTTCCATGGTTGAGCCTTGCCTAGTAATTGCTCTAATTGCGATTCTCTTGGTCTACCTTGATTACTTTTACCGTATGGTTTCCATATGAATGATTGATCTAGAAGTCTTTACCGATGAATTTGCAAAGCCTTCTTCTTATATTGTTCGTCATGAACTCTACGAATGTTACTTTTATATGTTATTGTCATTGCTATTATTATTATCATCGCAGTAGTAACTTGGCGCCCACGTCCCCACGGCCATCAGCCAGATTCACCCCAATATATAAACACGTTAGACAAAGACGGTCTAAGGATGCAGCTAAGAGGATGCAGCTCTTGTCGACTAGGTGACGTTAAGATCATCATTAGCTTCATCATCATCATCATCATTCATTTTCTCTACTTCTTTTCTTATCCCCAGACCGACAAACCAAAGAGAAGGATGCTGTTTGCAGTTTCTGTCCACACTTGTTCATTTCTGCTCTACTGACATCAAATATAACAACTTAGTTGTTTTTAACAACGATGTCCTACATGCTTTCGATAATGTGTTTGTTCTAATATAAAACACGTCATAAGTTCTGATTTCATTTTAACAGAAGCTTCTAAAAAACATGGGCGTTAACCCGGCCATATACTGGCTGTCGTGGTTCATTACAACATTCATCATCAATGAGTTGATGTCTCTGTGTTTCGCTGGCTTGTTGTTTGTTGATGTATTCGGGATGGAACCTGCCGTGAAATCCTCGGATACTCAGAGTATTCTAGAATTGTTCTCAGCGATGTCATTGGCTGTTTCATCATATTCCATTATGGGAAGCGTGCTGTTCAAAAAAGGTAATTCCTTTCCCCGAAATTAAAGTATATTTATTTCATACACACGTACACATATAAATACACCCGCGAATTCATGTATAGCATCTGTAATATGTTGTAGTTTGATAGGAGTAACTAGTTGCCATTTTGTTGATCAATGTGGATTAATTAAAATGTTTTAAAAAATGATGTATAATATGTATGTGTATCATCATCATCAAGTACCGGGCCTGCTGACTGACGTAGGTGATCATGTCTCTCCACAACTTTCGATCTCGACAGTTATTTATCATTTCTGTTGTTGACCTTCTGCCAAGTCATTCTCTTAAGCTGTCTGGTATCTTTCCACTTTGCTTTCCTCTATTTCTTCGTCCCTCAATTTTCCCAGTTGTTACAATATATTCCAGCTGTTTTCTTCTCATTACATAGTCAAAAAATGATGATTGTTTCTTCCTAATATTAGAAAGTTGCTCTCTTTTTGCTTTGACCTCTTTCTGAACGTTTACATTACTTTTCCTAGCTGTTCATGGTATTATCACCATTCTTCTGTAAAACCACATTTCAACGCCAGTGATTTTCTTGTTTGTTGTCCTACTGTACATGATTCACATCCATATGATAAGAATGGCTCTACATAACATTTAAGAACTCTTTTTCTTGTTTCTATTGTCAAAAATGGATTGCATAGTATCTTCCTCAATTTTTGGAAAGTTGCTTTTGCCTGAGCCATTCTGCATCTCACCTCTGATGTACATCTTCTGTCTGAGGTTAACAAAGTCCCAAATATTTAAATTCATTTACCTGTTTTAATATTGTTCCACTTGTCTTTATTTTTCACTGAGATGTTGTCTTTTTCTTTGTTGTTACCATAGTTCTGTCTTTTTGCTATTAAGGTTGAGTCCTTTATTTTTGCTTTCTTCCACTATAATGTCTAACATTTCTTGTAACTCTTGTAACTGCTGTTATTTAAAGTAGTGTAACATATATATATATATATATATATATATATATATATATATATATATATATATATATATTGGGAGCCGCGATAGCTCAGTGTTTAGTGAACTGGACTACAAAGGACAAGAGGTAGGGTTCGATCATGTTTTAGGAAGAGATAATCAACAAATAGCAAAGCAAACCCTCATGTGTGAAACAGCAGGTAGGAGAGAAAGAGGGCGACCTAGAGAGACACTAAGAAGAACATTGATCAGAAAGGCAAAGGCAGCAGGAATCGGCTCTCTCAGTGAGATCGAGATGCTTGCACAGAACAAAAATAAATAGAGAGATCTGATAAAAGATCTTTGAAAGGATTGAGACTGCTAGAAAGACAATTTAGAAAAGAGAAAGAGTGTCTGGATCTATGCCACATGGGCCGTCCTGGGCTCGAAATGTCAATAGATAGACAGATTGATATATAGACAGACAGACAGGCAGGCAGGCAGGCAGGCAGGCAGGCAGACAGACATACAGACAGGCAGACAGATTGATTGATTGATTGATTGATCGATTGATAGAATATATATATGTGTATGTTTAATAGTGTTCATTACTCATTCAAGAAAAAGACAGATTGTTCCTGGTCTATCAGACGAAGATACCTAAAATAGATCGCTACATTAATGTTAGACATACTAAGTTTTGGATTACAACTGGAACACATTAAATTAAAAATAATGTATTAATAAGAACTCACTAAAGTTATATCTAAAAAAAAAAAAATCACTAACATAGAATTATGGAAATGTACCAGTCAAATACCAGTGGATAAAGAGATACAGCGAAGACGATGGCGCTGGATAGCACACACACTACGGAAGTCAATTGAGAGTGTTACACAACAGGCCCTTTTTTGGAATCCCCAGGGGAAAAGACAAAGAGGAAGACCAAGGAATTCTTGGAGAAGACAGATAGAAGCAGAGATAAAGATGGTGGGAAAGACATGGAATGATCTTAAAAGAATGGCAAAAAAAAAAACAGAACGACTTGGAAAGTGTTTGTTGAAGACCTATGCTCCA
>JAVIAB010000125.1:30513169-30528169 GCA_032433765.1 Megaustenia siamemsis
AACCGACCGCTTCCGGTTCACCCAGTCATTATTGGGTACCGGAATTTTTTTTCTGGGAAAGTAAAGCGGTACGGGCATAATACCGACCACATTACCCCAAGAATCATGTGCTGAAGGTCTGTAAAATGTATGGTCACTAACACCATATTCCCTATACGCCACTTGGCGTGACAGGGCTCTTTACTTTTTTTAAAATAATATTTCCTACGTTTCCTACACTCAGCGGAGCGGTATTGTAAATGAAAGTGATGGTACAGATTTACACTGCTTGTTCTAATATTCACTATTTGATTCTGATACAAACATATATAGTTAGAGAAACAAAATACACGGTTACTTTACAAAATTAAAAGACACTTTTAACACTGTATTAAACAGAAACTTCAAATAGACAGATACATAACAAAGAGTTAGGAAAAAAGTTGAGCAACTGCAGTCTGGTTATTGTTGTATCAACAATGGATGTTGTGTCATGTGACCAATTAAACAAGTCCTGTATAAAAGTAACTTTGAGTAAGTGATCGAACTAGTAAAAACAAACTATGTTACTATCAGCTTAATGTTACTTAAATTAAAAAAATAAGCATGACAGAGAAAACTAAAGAGATTGTGAAATTGGAATAGGCAACCACTTCTGAATGGTGCATTAGTTCCTGCTAAAAACAAAACCATCAACATCTTATTTAAGACAAATACAATATGAGATACTGACGTCTTTTGTGTGGGCATTGATATAATTTGCTGTCTCACCCTCACATTTTGTCAACCACCGCTTGATAACATCACACTCTGTAGGAGCATGGTAACATGGAGTACTTGGAGATCTTTTTTTTTAAATTGCAAATGAAGGAGGTGGTAGTCAGCGGTAATGTGAAGTAATGTTTGTAGAGTTGGAATGATTGTGGAATAGGGAGGGTAGAGTTGGAAGAATTGTGGAATGGCGAAGGTAGAGTTGGAATGATTGTGAAATAGCGAGGGTAGAGTTGGAAGAATTGTGGAATGGCGAAGGAAGAGTTGGAATGATTGTGAAATAGCGAGGGTAGAGTTGGAAGAATTGTGGAATGGCGAAGGTAGAGTTGGAATGATTGTGAAATAGCGAAGGTATATTTATTAAACTTGTCACAAACACAGACAGTGAATTTGTAATTAAAGTGCACTGCAGATAATTCTATTCGTCATAGTTAAAGAATAATTCTGAGTGGAAGTAATATAAAATTACAAATGTACTATTTTGTTGTTTGATGTTTACGAAGTGTGAAGCTAACGTACTTTATTTTCTCCTAGGCATTGGGTACCATTATAAACAACTGTCAGCTTGTAAAAAGTCGGAGTTTTTCATCTCAAGCTTTTTATTCGCTGCGATTGTGTACCTATGCATAGCCTACTTAGGTTACCATGTGTTTTTAGTTCACCAACTACCGAGGATTGATTTAAAGGTATATACATCTGTTTGTGCTGTTAAATACTATGTTATATAGTGTTACGATCCTTGCCATGTGTCAATATGAGGCGTTTTGTACGCACGGAGAATAGAGCAAGGGTAGATTACTTATTTAACTGTCCACATTTTATAGGTTCATATTTCTGTACGGCGAGCCCAAATATCTTCTTCTTCTCTCCTTCCTCATTTACCCTTCAGCGTCGAGGGGAGTTATAATTTGCGGTCGTTTGCTCCTCTATTTCCTCCTTCTGCTATGTTTCCTAGTGTTTTTATATTCCATCAATTCATATTTTTCGTGGTCGACCCTTGAGTCTCGTGTTCTTGCGATGCTTATTAAAGGCTCGTTGCGTTGTGGTTTGATATTTCTGTTTTATCACGTGATCAAACAATATTATCTGTTGTTTCTTTATGTATTCTGTGGTCCTAATTATTCTTGAACATTTTCTCAGTTCATACTTTCTGATTGTATTTCTCATGTCATTCGTCTACTATATTTAAAATCGACAGAGCCTATTTTTCTAATTGTTCTTGAGTCTTGGGTCCAAGTCTGGCTTTGGTAGGACAACATTAATGTGAAAATTGAATTGTGGAGTGCCCGTTTTGCCTCTAGAGTTATTTTAATGTTGCACCATAATGGTGATAGTTGTCCTAGTTATTTGATAAGCTTTATTGTATCTTGAGTATCTTTCTGCTGCTCGTGAATTAATTTTGCTCAACTGTCCGTATGTAAAAACGGGCATCTGACTCTCATTCGTCCTTTGTTATTCCTTCCTTCCTTCCATTCATCCATCCATCCATCCATCCATCCATCCATCCATCCATCATCCATCCATCCATCCATCCATCCATCCATCCTTCCGTCCTTCCTTCCTTCCTTCCTTCCTTCCTTCCTTCCTTCCTTCCTTCCTTCCTTCCTTCCTTCCTTCCTTCCTTCCTTCCTTCCTTCCTTCAAGTTTACCATGGTCACCGTGATAACATTCGTGGCTGTCGTCAGCTCATGGCTACTGCTGTTTGTAAACTGATGAAGCCAAAGCCTGCAATATTTTCTTCTTCTGCGTACACCCCTAGACGTCAATATTATTAAGTTCGAAGACAGCGATTGTCAGCTCAAGGCTGAGTCATCTCCATACAGCTTGTCCCGATACAGTACTGGCCATCATGTGCCATACCGATTGGCGGAGGCGATCATGTTCTTCCACAATCTTCTATCCACCGTGCATAGTTTCAATTCTGTTGTTGACTGTTTTCCATGCAATGACACAAAACTATCCAGTATTTGCTGTCTTTGTCGTCCGCAATATCTTTTTCAATATATTTTGAAATTTTCCTCTTATCATGATTAAAATATTAATTGTTTCTTTCTGATGTTTTTTTAAGAGCTTCCTTTTTGTGTTGGCCTCTTTGGGAATTTTCTAGTTGGTCTTTTTAGCTGACCAGGGAACTTTCAACATTCTTATGGAACGGGAAATCTCATCTCTGTGGCCTCTAATCGTCTTTTAATTTGTTTGTTAACTGTCCTTTATTCGCTTCCATAGGTCAGAGTCGGCGCCATACAGCACCGATGAATTCTCTCTTTCACTTCTATTGACAGGTTTGTTAGATAAGACACTTTTTATTTTCTGAAATTCTATTATGTCCTGAGCTGTTCTGCTTTTTTATTTCTGTGGTGCATCTTCCATCTGATGTTATTATTGTGTCCAAGTAATTGACGCGTTGCACTTGTTTCATATTTGTCCTGTTTATTTTTGTGCTGCTTGATGGTGATGATTGTTTCTTCCATATGACCATTACTACTGCTTTCTTACTATTCAGACCGAGACTTTTCTTGTTGCTTTCTTTTACTATTGTGCTTATCATTTCTTGTAGTTCATTCTCACTATTAAGACTGCGTCATCCGCATGTCGCAAATTGTTTATGTTGTGACTGTTGACTTCAATTGCTTTTTTTGGTCTACTATTGATCTCATAATATTTTAGATGTAAAGTTAAAATAATTCCGGCGACACAACACAGCCATGTCTGACCCTTGTTTTATATATTGGAATCGTCCTTTTTAGTTGCAAATTGTTATGGCTGCTTTTTGTTGCCAGTACATGTCTTTTTATGATTCACAACCGATCCTTGCCATCAATGTCTAATTTCTCCAACATATTTATTATTTCCACATGCTTTATTTTCTCAAATGCTTTTTTGTGGTGCACATATACATATCTTTCTTTACCTCTATAGCTCTTTCTATCTATGTTCTCATGATGTATATTGAATTGTTGGTGCCATTTCCTTTCGCAAATTCACATGGTTACTCACTTATTTATGGTTTTATTTTGTTCCTTACACGTCTCATGATGATTCTTAGTAATATTTTAGTCATATGGCTCATGAGACTAATAGTGTGATGGTCTTCACAATCAGTGGCGCCTGACTTCTTCGGTATGGCTACAAAGATAAATTTGAGTAGATCTTCGGGTATATGTCCAGTGTTATATATGTCACTGGGTAATATTGATATGGCTATGGTACTCGTGATTGGCACAAAATCTGCCTCTGTTCACCATAAATTAGGCATGTTTGTAGCATATGTCCAGCAGTCATTTCGCCTGTGCCACACTCACATGTACATGTGGTGTATAATGTAGTGTGTTGTTAACTTAAGGTGTAGTGTATCGCGGAGTGTACAACGTGGTGGGAGCCTCGATAGCTCACTGGTTAGTGAACTGGACTACAAAGGACAAGAGGTAGGGTTCGATCCCAACCGACAGCTTCCGGTTCACCCAGTCTTTAATGGGTACCGGATTTTTTTCTGGGAAAGTAAAGCGACACGGGCGTAATACCGACCACATTACCCAAAAATCATGTGCCGAAGGTCTGTAAAATTTATGGTCACTAAAACCATATTACCTATACGCCACTTGGTGTGACGGGAATTTCTTTCTATCTATTGACTTTTCGAGCCGTAGCCGGCCCATAGGGCGTAGACCATGATACTCCTTCTCTTATCTGAATTTTTGTTGTAGCAGTTTTCTTTTAAAGATGTTTTATCAAATCTTGCCATTTGTCTCTGTTCTGTGCAAGCAGCTCTATCTCATTGAGGGAGCCGAATCCTGCTGCTCTATCTACTGCTAATTTACACATTCTGTATCAGGTCTACGTTTCATTAACAAAATCGTTTTAACGATAGTGGTTTGTTAAACCTCTGATCAACGGTTCTATACCAAGTAGGAGAAAAATAATTCCTCCATTTTGGAAACAACCGGAATTTCTTTACTGTTTACTTTTTACGCTCACATTCATCAGAGGTTCATATTATTAGGATGTTGAAAATGTGATACTTCAATCTGCCCTGGTCTGTTCTGAGTCTACAAATTGTTACTTGTTCTTTTTCTGCTGAGCTGGTAGGGGACATCATTTTTCTGTGGTAGGCCTGATGTTCTGTATTGCATGTTTGTTCACGTATTTGTTCCCGACAAACCTCTTTGATTACTCATAAATTGTACTTGCATAAAATACAACATAAATGCATGAATCTTTGCTTCGTGTGTATATTTAGAATGTGAGTTTTTTTTCTTAAAAGCTGAATAATTGTTTGTCAGCAATTAAACGAAAAACAGAAGATGAAATACAAGAAAAACATAACAAATAAATAACTTTTATTCTGTAAAACAAAAAAAACTAATAAATCAATTTTGTTCTGTAAAAGCAAAAATAAATAAATCACTTTTATTCTGTAAAATAAAAAACCAATAAATAATTTTTATTCTGTAAAACCAAAAGCCAATAAATAATTTTAATCTGTAAAACTAAAAACAAACAAACAATCACTTTTATTTTGTAAAAAAAAAAACCAATAAATCACTTTATTCTGTAAAACCCAAAACAAACAAAAAAATAACTTTTATTTTATAAATCCATAACCAACAAATCACTTTTACTCTGTAAATCCAACACCAATAAATCACTTTTATTCTGTAAAACCCAAAACAAACAAAAAAATAACTTTTATTTTATCAATCCAAAATCAATAAATCACCTTTATTTTGTAAAAACAAAAGAATCACATTTATTTTGTAAATTAAAAAAAAATAACTTGTATACTGTACATTCAAAAGCAATAAATCAATTTTACTCTGTAAAACAAAAAATCACTTTTATTTTGTAAATCCAAAACCAATAAAACACTTGTATACTGTAAAACCAAAACACAAAAACTTCCACTATGTTATAACCAGAACGTCTAAGTCAGCCTCCGCACAGTTACCGAGACATCAATTAGTCCAAATTTGAATTGTAACCAACACAATGTTGAGAGACCCACTTCTGTCGATTTAAAAAAAAGTTTATAACAGGATCCTTTCATTGGCTCGGGGACATTCGTTTGAAGATTAGTGGTGTAGCAATGTTTTTATTGTCACAATGTATTTCAGCTGTTTTCTACAAATTCCAACAGTGTTTTAGGTCATGCAGAAGACAGCCATCGCATACGAGTATAAAGAATGATGGAAAAACGTATTCCAAAATAGGAATTCGCGTGGAGAAGGTAAGATGTAACCACAAAGACTGAGAAGGTCCTTTTTTCAGTTCTTCATGATCATCTTCATCATTACCATTATAAAAATCATCATCTTTTTCTCAATATTATTTGTCTCGAACCCTTTCTTCTTTTTCATAACAACTGTCAAGGTGGGCACGCCTTGTGGGCTTGTACATTCCTTCACTTTGGCGGACACACCTTGTGGAGCCTTGTGGGCGTGTACATTCCTTCACTTTGGCGGAAACGCCTTGTGGAGCCTTGTGGGCTTGTACATTCCTTCACTTTGGTGGGCCCGCCTTGTGGAGCCTTGTGGGCTTGTACATTCCTTCACTTTGGTGGGCCCGCCTTGTGGAGCCTTTTGGGCTTGTACATTCCTTCACTTTGGTGGGCCCGCCTTGTGGAGCCTTTTGGGCTTGTACATTCCTTCACTTTGGTGGGCCCGCTTTGTGGAGCCTTGTGGGCTTGTACATTCCTTCACTTTGGTGGGCCCGCCTTGTGGAGCCTTTTGGGCTTGTACATTCCTTCACTTTGGCGGAAACGCCTTGTGGAGCCTTGTGGGCTTGTACATTCCTTCACTTTGGCGGATACGCCTTGTGAAGCCTTGTGGGCTTGTACATTCCTTCACTTTGGCGGAAACGCCTCTTGTACATTCCTTCACTTTGGTGCGAGGTCATCCTTCTATGTGGGGAAAGTAAGCGTCCAAGCATGAGCAGACAAAGACAATAGCAATATATTCCACATGCACTAGAAGGCGTTAGAGAACTATTGCTTATTTAATCATCATCATCATGTGCCATACCGGTTGGCGTAGGCGATCATGTTCCTCAACAATCTCCCATTTACAGTGCATCGTATCAGTTTTGTTGTTGACTGCTTTCCGTGCTATGACACCAAGCCATCTAGTATTTTCTCTCTTCGTCGTCCGCGATTTCTCTTTCCTTTTATTTTCCCAGTTGTAACCAAGTATTCCAACTATCTTCTTTTCATGATGGGCCCGAAAAATGTTGATTGTTTCTTTCTGATGTTTTAAGGAGCTGTCTTTTTGTGTTGGCCTATTTGAGAACTTAGTTCAGTGGTTAGTGAATTGGACTACAAAGGACAAGGGTAGGGTTCGATCCCAACCGACGGCTTCTGGGTTCACCCAGCCTTAAATGGGTACCGGATTTTTCAGGGAAAGTAAAGCGGCACGGGTGTAATACCGACCACATTACCCGAAATCATGTGCCGAAGGTCTGTAAAATATATGGTCACTAACACCATATCGATGGCTTGACAAGCTGTCATTGTAAAAACTATTGTTATGGAAACATATGTGCCATTTTGGCACGCAAAGTTTCTGTTTTGAGATTGAAGTTCTGCCCTATGTGCCGTCTTCGGCTCGAAAGGACAATTGGTAGATATATAGATAGATAGATAGATAGATAGATAGATAGATAGATAGATAGATAGATAGATAGATAGATAGATAGATAGATAGATAGATAGATAGATAGATAGATAGATAGATAGATAGATAGATAGATAGATAGATAGATAGATAGATAGATAGATAGATAGATAGATAGATAGATAGATAGATAGATAGATAGATAGATAGATAGATAGATAGATAGATAGATAGATAGATAGATAGATAGATAGATAGATAGATAGATAGATAGATAGATAGATAGATAGATAGATAGATAGATAGATAGATAGATAGATAGATAGATAGATAGATAGATAGATAGATAGATAGATAGATAGATAGATAGATAGATAGATAGATAGATAGATAGATAGATAGATAGATAGATAGATAGATAGATAGATAGATAGATAGATAGATAGATAGATAGATAGATAGATAGATAGATAGATAGATAGATAGATAGATAGATAGATAGATAGATAGATAGATAGATAGATAGATAGATAGATAGATAGATAGATAGATAGATAGATAGATAGATAGATAGATAGATAGATAGATAGATAGATAGATAGATAGATAGATAGATAGATAGATAGATAGATAGATAGATAGATAGATAGATAGATAGATAGATAGATAGATAGATAGATAGATAGATAGATAGATAGATAGATAGATAGATAGATAGATAGATAGATAGATAGATAGATAGATAGATAGATAGATAGATAGATAGATAGATAGATAGATAGATAGATAGATAGATAGATAGATAGATAGATAGATAGATAGATAGATAGATAGATAGATAGATAGATAGATAGATAGATAGATAGATAGATAGATAGATAGATAGATAGATAGATAGATAGATAGATAGATAGATAGATAGATAGATAGATAGATAGATAGATAGATAGATAGATAGATAGATAGATAGATAGATAGATAGATAGATAGATAGATAGATAGATAGATAGATAGATAGATAGATAGATAGATAGATAGATAGATAGATAGATAGATAGATAGATAGATAGATAGATAGATAGATAGATAGATAGATAGATAGATAGATAGATAGATAGATAGATAGATAGATAGATAGATAGATAGATAGATAGATAGATAGATAGATAGATAGATAGATAGATAGATAGATAGATAGATAGATAGATAGATAGATAGATAGATAGATAGATAGATAGATAGATAGATAGATAGATAGATAGATAGATAGATAGATAGATAGATAGATAGATAGATAGATAGATAGATAGATAGATAGATAGATAGATAGATAGATAGATAGATAGATAGATAGATAGATAGATAGATAGATAGATAGATAGATAGATAGATAGATAGATAGATAGATAGATAGATAGATAGATAGATAGATAGATAGATAGATAGATAGATAGATAGATAGATAGATAGATAGATAGATAGATAGATAGATAGAACACCATATTCCTATTACGCCACTTGGCGTGACGGGGTACTTTATTTTTTTTTTACTATTTGAGAACTTCTTCATTGGTCTTTTTAGCTGTCAAGGAGCTTTCAACATTCTTCTGAGAAATCCCATGTCTGTGACCGCTTATTTAATGCTTATTTAAAACGCATGTGTGTGTTCATGCGCGTGCGTGTGCGTGCGTGTGTGTGTGTGTGTGTGTGTGTGTGTGTGTGTGTGTCCAGAGTTAGAGTTCCACTAGAAAGGAATAAGAAATATTAAAACGTTTTTTTTTTTCGAATTTTAATTAGTTTTTACTAAACTTTATTTCATTTATTGAATAGTAAACAAATGTCAAATGATAAAGTGAAGTTTAGAGTATTTGAGAATTTAATATCGTGGAAGAATAAAATGTAACTATTATTATTATGCACTTCTAGAAATCCCTTAATAAATGAGGAATATAAATATTACCTACATATATTTATTGTCTATAGAAAAGCATATCCTTGATGTACATTGAATTACAATTTTATAAATATTTGTTACGAATTAATTGCAGAATTTAAAAAAAAAATCATTAATATCATTGAGGCTGCATCTCTTTATTCCTGTTCATATTTTAATGTTCCTTTTGGGGAAACGAAGTGTTTTGGTAAATCTCAAGCAAAAAGTACGAAACCTACTTTAATATTACTAAGTATTTTGAAATGTGTGGAATAGTTATTGGCTACATGTCGTTGAATTTAATTCATTGAAAATCTTCACATTTCTTGTACATCAAACTAAGACAACTAACACTGCGACAAAATGGTGCGCCTTCCCTTCGAAGAGGAGTTCTACAATCCTAGCAACAAATTATTTACAACATTAATAATTACGTTCGTAATTTGAACTAATTTGAATTTTCAATTACGTAAAGTTTCTATCATACCATTTTTTTCTATTTATTTTTTTTTTGCTTGCTTGCGTTCGTCCGATGACTAAAGTATTCAAGAGTATTTGTAGACTATAGAATTCCTCTTCGTCTTCCGTCCTTAAAAGGACATTAAGTGGGTGTGTCTGCTTTTTTTTTTCAATTCTCCTTCATATTTAACTTTACTGCAGCTTCGCATTTTATGCATTCATTTGCATTTCTTTGCCTTTACACCCCCCCCCCCCCCCCCCCCCCAGTGACAAACGACAAATTACGAGCAGTAGAAATAAACTCAAGATGCAACAAAGCGTGTCGAATCGCACGACAATCATTACCTCTATTGTCCAAGAAGCAGTACCACTCGCTGCAAAACGGACAGGACAAAACAAACTTCATTCCAGCGATAACCCACCAATGATAAGCTGTGCTAACCTGGACTCTATAGACTCAAGAACAAGCCCTTACCGAGATGAAATGTGTTAGACGAATGACAGGAACAGTCTGAGAGATATGATCAGAAATGAAAAACTGAGAACAATTGCTGTGAATAATTCCCGCCATAGAAAATATGAAGAAACAAACAGATACTATGGTTTAGACGCATGATAACACAGAAATACCAAAACAGAAGGAGCCATTAATAAACGTTTCGAGTACACGAGACCATAGGGTCGACCACGACAAAGGTGGAATATTAGAAACTTTAGGTAATAGCAGCAGAGTCCAACTGAATGTCAAAAGACGCAAATTATGTCTCCCCTCGATGCTGGGTAGTAAATGAGGAAGGAAAGAAGAATCAGAAGATTTTTAAAGGCTTATATGACATCGATGTTTAACAACTTTACGTTATATTTGGTGGCAGTGAAAACAGAACTGAATAAGTGTGGTCAGACCGCAAATTATATTTTCATTGGACGCTGAAGGACAAATAAAGAGAAGAATCCTTTTCTGTGGCACTTTTTCAACAATTATTCTCTCTTGTTTATATGCAGTAATATATTATATTGATTTTATATTTTTGGGAGTAGGTAGCGGTAAGTTAACCCACATTTGTATTCATATATGTATTTATAGTAGATCTTCGGTTATTGACTGCTGTTACTGTTGTTTAGTTGTGTGTCAAGCAGAAGCTGACCGACGTTAAACTCATCATGCTTGAAGACAGTGTCACTGTACTGACAGGTCATGAACTTTCCGGAAAGGCCACTTTTATGTCCGTCCTAACAGGTGAGAACTGATACGCTGCTAATACTTTTGTGTGACAAACTGCACATTTTGTGGGTGATATGATCCGTATCACATCCGTATTGTGCCACTCGCCCTGCATTGTACCCATTTTGAGAGCCTAGTTGAACTCCGAAGATATAACACAATGTTTTCTGTACTCCTCCATCATCTAATGACCGAATAAGTCCGTGACCAATTTTTAAATGCGGCGATTTGTCTGCAGATCAACACGTTTTCATAGTCCACAGAGTATCTGAAAATGGGGAAAGTGACTGCTCTAATCAACATTACTGCATTCAGGGGAGACCTAAAATTGTTCAGTACTTCAAAACATATGGCGTATTGTAAATATGCACAAGTTTCATGTGGCTGACTATTAATATATACATCCCATATACATCCCATATACATATGGTCAATAATTCTTTTAAAATGGCTCCAATGCTCTGCGAGAATGTAATCAGTGAAGGTTTAGTATGAGACTTCAAAAATCAAGCTTCAAGGTAGACCAAAAAAGGTTGGAACATCTACCTACCTACCTACCTACCTACCTACCTACCTACCTACCTACCTACCTACCTACCTACCTACCTACCTACCTACCTACCTACCTACCTACCTACCGATCGACCTACCTACCTACCTACCTACCTACCTACCTACCTACCCACCCACCCATCTATCCATCCATCCATCCATCCAATTCCACCCACCCATCCATCCATCCATCCATCCATCCACCCAAACCCACCCATCCATCCATCCATCCATCCATCCATCCATCCATCCATCCATCCATCCATCCATCCATCCATCCATCCATCCATCCATCCATCCATCTATCTATCTATCTATCTATCTATCTATCTATCTATCTATCTATCTATCTATCTATCTATCTATCTATCTATCTATCTATCTATCTATCTATCTATCTATCTATCTATCTATCTATCTATCTATCTATATCTATCTATCTATCTATCTATCTATCTATCTATCTATCTATCTATCTATCTATCTATCTATCTATCTATCTATCTATCTATCTACCTATCTATCTATCTATCTATCTATCTATCCATTCATGCATCCACCCATTCATCCGTCTATCCATCTATCCGTCCATCCGTTCATCCGTCTATATATCTATCCGTCCATCCGTCTGTCTGTCTGCCTGTCTGTCCCGTCCGTCTGTAAAAAAGCACAGTGTCGTCAGTAAATCTTTCTTGTCAAGCTACACTGTTCCCACTACTAGTGCACCCGAAGCAGGCCTCTCAAGGCTTTCATTATAACAGACTCCCGAGTAGTAAAGACGGTAGATCAACACTATTCCCTGAAGTTCTAGAACTGGGAGGCGTTTCTCATTCTTGGCAAATAATATTTGTAAAGCTGGAAGAGCAGAATTAGACAAAGTAATAACAACGAGGAAAAGCTTTACCGTTTTTTTTTATTACCTGAAAATGATATATAATTGTTTACTACTCTCCACACTTGACGTCATCAAGACTAAAATGCAATATTTTCTTCTTCTGCGTAAACCCGGAGATGTCAATATTATTAAGTTCGAAGACAGCGTTCGTCAGCTCAAGGCTGGGTCATCTCCGTACAGCTTGTCCCGATACAGTTCTGGTCATCATTATCATCATGTGCCATACCGTTTGGCGTAGGGGTTCATGTCCTTCCACAACCTTCTATCAACCGTACATCGTATCAATTTTGTTGTTGACTGCTTTCAATGCCATGATACCAAGCTAAGTAGTATTTTCTCTCTTTGTCGTTCGCGATCTCTCTTTCCCCGTATTTTGAAAGTTGTAACCAAATATTCCAACTTTCCTCGTCTCATGATGTGCCCGAGAAATGTTGATTATTTCTTTCTGATGTTTTTAGGAGCTCCTTCTTTTTGTTGGCTTCTTTGGGAATTTCCTCATTGGTCTTTTTAGCTGTCCAGAGAACTTTCAACATTTTTCTGAGAAATTCCATCTCTGTGGCCTCGAAGTGTCTTTTCATCTTTTTTATTTACTGTCCATGATTCGCTTCCATAGGTAAGAATTGGTTCTATATATCACCGATGAACTCTCTTCTCACTTCTGTTGACACAGATTTGTTTGGATAAGACCCTTTTAATTTTATGAAATGCTGTTTTCACCTGAGATAATCAGCTTTTATATCTGTGGTGCATATTAATTCTGATGTTATTACTGTGCCCACATACATGACTTGTTGCATTTGCTTCATATTTGTCCTGTTTATTTTTATGCTGCATAATGGTGATGCTTTTTCTTCTATGTGACCATTACTACTGTTTTCTTAACTTTTTAGACTGAGACCTTTGTTGTTGCTTTCTTACATTATTATGTCTATCATTCTTGTAGTTCATTCTCCGTCTCTGTTATTAAGACTGTGTCACCTGCATATCGCAGAGTTTACGTTACGACCGTTTACTTCAATCCTTTTTTTCCTTCTGTTGATCTCATAATGTGCTCGCTGTAAAGTGAGAATAAATCCGGCGACATAACACAGCCTTGTCTGACTCCTTGTTTTATATATTGGAATTGTCCTGTTTGGTTGCTAATTCTTATAGCTGCTGTTTGTTGCCAGTACATGTCTTGTATTGATTCACAACCGATCCTTGCCATCAATGTTTAATTTCTCCAGCGTGTTGATTATTTCCACATGCATTACTTTGTCAAACGCTTTTTTGTAACCTATAAAGCACATATACATATCTTTCTTTACCTCTATAGCTCTTTCTATCAATGTTCTTAAGATGTATATTGCATTACTGGCACCCTTTCCTTCCACAAATCCACATTGTTCCTCACTTATTTATGGTTTTATTGTGTTCCTTACACGTCTCATGATGGTTCTTAGTAATATTTTTTTTATGATATGGTTCGTGAGACTAATAGTGAGATGGTCTTCACAATCAGTGGCACCTAACTTCTTCGATATGGCTACAAAGATAGATTGTAGTAGATCTTCTGGTATGTGTCCAGTGTTATAGATGTCATTGAGTAGTTTTGTTATGACGTGTACTTACAGGTCTCCTAATGCATTCATCTCTTCGATTGTTATATTGTTGGGTCCTGGAGCTTTGCCTCTTTTCGTATGTACATTCCCTCCTCCACTCACTCTGCAATATCGGTGGTCCTGTGTCTTTGTCTGAATTGTTTAGCTCGGGTCTTTCATCATCATAGAGTTGACTGTTATACTCTGTCCATCTTTCCATTATCTTCTCCTGTTCCATTATTATATTTGTTACCGTTTATTTCACACATCCTGAAACTTTGATTTCTTTTCTTCCTGTTAATTCATTTAAGTGAATGTGCATAAATAGTGGTTCACATTTGTGTCACGGAACAAAAATATGAATATTCTAGAATAGTTAATTTCTATGCTGTTAATATTTTAGTCTAATAACGTTTCTGAGAATATTTTTATCTTTAAAATTTGGCAAATTTGATCTTTTCTTGTATAGAATAATCATTTAAAACCCCAAATACTGTAACAATTTCATTTTATAGGGTCTTTTTTGATAATTGTTAACGCATTAATAGAATAGTAGAATTGTACTGAAGTCATGTTTCAGAACTGAGAAAATTTACAAGGAACACTAAAGTGTCATAAACAAACAGCTGCGTGGAATGTCCTGACTGCAGCGAGTTTACATTTCTTGAAATAAAACCAAGGCAGAATCACAAGAGAACTAGAAAGGCCTGGCATATAATGGTTTTAAAGCTTTATATCAAGTGATTGTACAAAAGAGGTTAGATGGTAGATGTACAACAGAGGTGAGATGGTAGATGTACATCAGAGGTGAGATGGCAGATGTACAACAGAGGTGAGATGGTAGATGTACAACAGAGGTGAGATGGTAAATGTACATCAGAGGTGAGATGGTAGATGTACATCAGAGGTGAGATGGTATATGAGCAACAGAGGTGAGATGGTAGATGTACATCAGAGGTGAGATGGTATATGTGCAACAGAGGTGAGATGGTAAATGTACAACA